>VZRV01008191.1:1304005-1351564 GCA_013398115.1 Falcunculus frontatus | reverse complement strand
AAGAGCAGACTGTTCCTTAAAAACAAGCAGGCGAGAAATCTCAGGAGCAGAACAGCTCAATGTGCTCCTGAGAAAGGAACCGCTCAGATGCGGCGCAGTCCAGCTCGAGTGCTCAGACCCCAAATCAGTCGCACCAGTTAATGATGCCGTGCACACACTGCTGGTTTGCAGTGCTGGGAACTCTCAGTAAGATGGATTGCACTGCATAGAGAAAATGGAGATGTCTGAAACCAGCCAGAAAAGATCAGCATAAAAGGTAGGTTAATGTTCTGTTGCTAGGTGATTTAATAATTTGGTCCCTTTTCTGTTACTCTGTCTGGTGGTATTTATTTCTATATACATTCAGTGCATTATGAAAGATATAAATACATCAAGTCAGTGCTTTCTGGGGGGTTCTTTCTCAATATAAATTTTCCTTGCATTTGGTCTCTTGCACGTTTTCTTGCTTTAGTACTTCTTGTTTCTCTGACCTCTTTTTTTTTTTTTTTTTTTTTGAGCTGTTTTTTTGTGATTTGACATTGAAAATAGTTATTGCAACAAAAGCAGCACAGCAGGTTATTTAGACTTTACAAAGTATCAGATGGGGATGCTCCGGATGTAATGTTGCAACCTAAAATCAACAGTTCCAAATTCCTGGAATAAATTGAAGCTTTCTTTAAATAAAACTTACTCCTAAGTAGAGAGGTACACAGCTTCCTGACAGAGGTGTATGTTCTACTTTCTCTCTGTAGCCCAGTTACGGGTATAAAATACAGAACAGGATATGGAAGCCAAACCCATGAGCTATATAAGGCATCAAAGCAAGGGAGGGCACGACCTGTTTTCTTTTGTATCAGAATTCAGTTCAGCATGAACCAGAGGGCAGAACTAGGAGGGGGAAGTGGCGTTAGATTAACAAGTTACGTTGTAGCAAGACCTAGTCAGCCTTTTTGTTTCACAGGTCCTTAAAAGTATTTTCAGCAGAGATGAGGATTCTGTGTAACAAAAACTTATCCATTCTAACTTTCTCTTGTTGGTTTGGCCCCACATTGGAGCAGTTAAACCTTGTGTGGGAAAACTTCTCTTCTCTATGCTTTGAATCTCTTTTTAGCGTGTCAGCATGTGCATGTTAGGCCAAAATGTGGGCTAGAATGTGTGTCTCAGTGGAGCAAGAGTGATGGCTCTCACCAGGATAGAATCAGATCTGAGTTCATGTTTGATTTCTCTTTGTATGTTTGTCCTTTCTGGCCAGTCTAGATATAGTGTCTTGTTGCTATAGGGTCTCCCATTTCTACCTCTGCCTCAGTCTCTGGAACCACTCTGGAGCATGCGTAAGAAATGTTAGTTAGTACTGTTCAGGAAGGTGGTACCTCACTTTCTTTAATTCATAAACATCATTGGAGGGGGTGGAAGCCAAAAGTAGCCTTGCAGCAAAGCTGGTTTCTTCTCTAGGCACAAGTATCACACACGCACAAAAAAAAAAGAAAAGGTGGGGGAGCGGATCCTCTATCACAATTCAGACATGTTGAGATCTGGATTTTCTGTAAATACTTTTGTGTTATTACTGGTTCTGTGCTGAGAAGGAGGTACTGATATTTGGTTCCCAAAAGCTGATGGCATTTTTAAAAAATGTCCTCTTTCTTAAAAAGAAAAAAAATCAGTAGAAGATGCAAATAAATAATAAAAGAATGGTTGATTTGTTTGAAAATTTTCCAGGAAACAGTAGGGGTTATATGAGAGTCAGCCTGGGCCCAACAGAGCAGGCATTGAACCAGACCTAATAAGAACAACTGGACCCAACGCCCATATTATGTTCAGTAATGGAGGGGGTTTGTACTACAAGGACTTCAATGTTGTAATCTTAATAGCTAGAGGTAACAAACCAGGCTGAAAGGAAAGAGGAAAAAGTGAAGTCCAAGGCAATTAGAAAAATCTCTTTCGTGGATTTTGGGTATTGCCAGTCACATTTGTGCCATTTTTACAGATGAATGGGCTTTTCTGTCACTGTAAGAATGAATTGTAAAGTAATGGACTTGAACTAATTATGTCCTATAAACCTATAATAATAACAATAAATGTGTTTTGAAATTCAGACATGCGTGTAGTTGATCCAGTCAACTGAGTCCATCAGCAGCTGAACAAGTCTCCTGCTTGGGATTAACAGGATTCAGGAGCATTTTAGGGAAAAAAATGGTCAGATAAGACAATTCCTGGGAAGGAGGGAAAGAGCAGGAGTTAGAGCTGGCCACCAGTTCAAGCAAGGTTCTTGCCATCTACATTTCTAGACTGCTTTTAGTTACCCGCAGGTGCTGGAAGGTGTCTGTTCTGGCTCAGATGGAGGTTCTTACCCCAACACAGATGGAGAGCGGTGGAGGCTGACAGGTCTGGTCTCAAGCTCTTCATACCTTGTGGCATTTAGCCAGTGATTTCATGGTCTTATGTTTTCTCCTGATACTTTTTGTCTTTTTCTTGTTAAACGTCACAATTTTCAGCAGGGGGGAAAGGGAAAGTACACACAGGGCAGAGGAGGGGAGACATAATACATGGTTGCATTTATAAGGGTATTTTTTCTAAGCTGAGCAGTGGTCAGATCCCCAGACACCATCCCAAGAATTAATTATTTAGAAAAATTTAAGCTCCTGTTATACTTCTACCAGATTTTTCCCAAACTCTCACTTCCTTGAAGCAAGGCCCTTGTTTTCTCCCCAACACCCCCAAACTGATCACACACACCAGGCTTCCCAGCGGTCAGTCAGCAAATGCTGAATGAACTCCTACTGCACCCGAGCAGCAAATGCAAAACTCACCAATGTGTTTCCACAGCCTCTGGAATGAAGCCATCAGAGTTCATGGAGCTTGTCTCCAGGATGTGAATTATGCATCCCAGAACATGGTATGTTCATCCAGCATGCCAGGTACCTCCTGGGAGCTCTGTGTGTGCAGCTGGATAATGTTGCATCCCAGATGATGTTTTCTATCTCTCTCTCTCTCTCTGGAAAAAAAAATGGCAGAAAGAACAAAACCAATTAAACCTGTAATAACTGCTTTATTTCCTGTCAATCCCAAATTTTATCATAATCTGTAGTGTACTAGAAGGTCATAGACGTGGTTTTCTTGGCTCTTAGCTGATATTGCTTTCCCAGCTCTGTAGGTGGTTTCTATCGGGAGTTTCATACTTGGTTACAGGGCTGCAGTGCCCCAGGATTTCATCCTTGTGCTCTCCCTTGCAGTGTGTCAGCAAAGCCATTTGGGAATCAGTGTGGGAAACTGGCTGAAAACCAATTTGCATCCTCCTGCCAGCCTGGGCCATGGCGTGGCTGTACAAGCCAAGGGTGCAGCACAGGGACTGAAAGGACTTGCTGCAGGCGGGAGGAGGGCTTGGGTTTTGCTGAAGCTGGTTTTAACAGGGCTTCCCAGTGTTTCACCTGGGAAATGTGTGAGATTATAGTGGAAGCAGTTCAGATGCTCCATGTTGGCTCACTATTCACAGAATACCCCAAATGGTAAATTGCAGTGACACGAATGAGGGATGGGTGAACTGTGCCACGGAGCAAGGACACTTTGATCCACTGATACCAGAATGTCAAAACATGCTGTTGAACACTGCTTGACTTGAGCTTTTTCCCTCTGAAGATGTGAATTTACATACCAAATATTTTTGCATGCAAATATTTTTATATTAAATATATTATTGACTAGATATTTGCATGTTAAAATGTATTTTCATAACACACTATCTCATCCTTCAAATCCTGCTTCTCTTTGTTCCTCAAACCTGAGAAAGTGTCCCTCTTCAGTAGCTTTTGAGGAATGGTGTTCCTGAGTGTTCTTTTGAGCCTGATTCTTTGTATGAAAATTCAGGTGTCTGCTTCTTTCCTTTTGATCCAGTTCTGTTTGTGTTTACAAATGCTTATCAGGTTTTTAAATGAGATTTTTAGGCTTTCTACCACTACATGAAAGTATTTTTGTTGGGTTTTTTTTCTTTTCCTAATGTAATGAGCTTCAGTGAGAATCTTTGCATACAATTGCACACAAAAGGAGAAAAGCTAAAGCTCAGCTGTTTGCCATGGATGTGGCCTCGGTGCTGTGTAACCCAACATACAACCTTCTCTGCAGCTCCCTCAATGTCTCCAAGTGTCTCATGAAAGAGCAGGCACCAGCTGGAGCCCTATGGAAATTCCCTGGTGGTCTTTGAATGTCCTCAAGTCTTTTATTTAAGCTGGGGCTATGAGATGCTTTGAAAATGCTGTAATTGAGGAATTTCTTCATTCCAGGTTGGGAGATGAGCTCTGAGCAGATATTAAACAGGCTTTGTCTTCTGGGTGTTTGCTTGAACAGCTCAGGAAGGAGAGCTGTATAAAAACCTTAGGAGGTGATAAGTGCTGTGTAAAATGATACAGGATAGCTTGTCATAAAATGCACAATGGTCATTTCAAATGTTATTCTTAATTGTATGCTGTTGGGTTTTTGTTTTACCTTGAAGAGAGATGGTTGTGCACTATCAGAGAACTTACTAATGGTTTTTAAACAATTTTCTAGACTTTTGCTTAAATTTTCTGATTTTGGTAGTTATTGACTTGTTCTCCTTTCATTTTAGATGATCTGCAGAGATGAGGAAGGACATTAGTTGTGTCCAGACTTGGAAGTTGTATGCACTGCCCTCCTTTGAATTAACATTGTTCCCTGTTTTCCATTTGTTTCAGGGGAAGCCTTCCATCCACTGTGTTGAAGCATGAGTGCTGATGCCAGCCAGGTGGTGATCACTACTCCTCCCCCAGCCACGATGCCTCACAAAGAGCGGTACTTCGATCGCATCAATGAGAATGACCCGGAGTATATCCGGGAGAGAAACATGTCCCCTGACCTGAGACAGGACTTCAATATGATGGAGCAGAGGAAGAGGGTCACCCAGATACTGCAGAGCCCTGTGAGTGCCATTAATGGGGAGTAAAAGGGAAAGGGTGTTATAAAAAAAGAAATCTGTGTCACAGCTAGGTAGAATATCTCTGGACCATCTTTTAAGAACAGTCACTAAGCAGATTATCCAGCATTTTGTTGGCACAGTGGACAAGCAGCCTTTATTGTGTTGGTTTTTTCTCCTGATACTTTTATATTCTTATGGTTCATTGCAGTATTACAGAAAGATGTGGCTGGCTGCAGGGTTCCTAATTAAAACTTAGGGGCAAGGAAGAGAGTGAAGGAGTCACCGGTCAAATAGGAACAAATTAGTGCATTACATGGTGTTCTGCTTTCTGGGTTTGAATATTAACCTATCATTTGCATCAGGAATGCTTTAATTAACATTTATAATTGGGTTAAGTTTATTTAAAACTTAGACTATGTTCTTTTTATGTCCTTGAGGGTGATCATACCCCTACCTGGCCATATTAGTGCTCACCTACTTGTTGTGTAAGTTCAGTACTTGTGTAGACTACATATAAAACTATTAAATCTATTGAACCACGCTCATGGTAGTTTTAATTTGTATTTTAATACCTGTATTCTTTGAGTTTATCCTGATGAATACATTGGAAAGTAATACTGTTTCCTTTAGTATTTTGAAGCCATAGGGAGTGAGTAAGGCCTGTGGGGTGATCCTTTGGGCACATCCAGGTGTAATGGGAATATCGAAGATAATGGGACTGGGAAGGGGCTAAGCAGCTTTACAGATCCTTCTGTCTTCAGTTCCTCTGGAAATTGGGGTGCTTCTGTAATTTTTTTTTGAAGCTTTTCCGTATGTAATGAGATTGGAAACAGCTGTTAGTAATCACCCTATTATAGTCATCCATGAATAACAGGATTGTTTGCTAAAAGTGTTGTCATGGAGTGTCTCTTGGATCTGTGTGTTGCTTTGAGTATAATGTGAACCTGTTGACTAAGGAATTTATTATTTTTCAAGTCAATTTGTGCAAGCTTGGGTTTACAGCCACGCTCTTTTATAAAGAAAATACTTGAAGGAGGTACTGCATAATGTTCTAATCATGATAATTTTATGTTAAATACTCAGTTGTAAAATGTGATTGGAGTCTACTCATTCCTGTTCAAATACTCACATTATGAATAGCCAGGATTCACAGCAAAGACTAAATCTTTAGCCTAACAGATAAAAATAAGTTGGAGAGATCGTTTGGGTTTGTTTATGGGGGGTGTTCTTTTGGTCCTTTTGATGACAGTATTGAATCTGATGAGCGTAACTATTTCATTAACATTTTGGGGCACCTTTTGCCAAGTCTGCCAGATGTAATTAATGTCCCTTTGCTGCAGCCTCTGTGGTGTTTTTTTTAGTAGATGCAGTGTCAGCATGCAGATTTTAGGAAGGGGTGTGAAGAGGGGTATGGACCCCTGAGTTTAGGTTGCTGTTTTAACACAGAAGATTGCAGGACAGAGAGCTGCTGGGCTGCTGTCAGTGTCCTGCTGCAAGAGAAGCTGAGCCCAGCACTTTTTGGAAAGCGACTGTTCAGAGCTGCCAATAAGTTGCAAGTTTTTGTTGTGTAAGGGAACAGTTGTCCAAATAAGCCAGGGGCCTGCTGTCTGCTTGGCTTTGAGAGAAATGGGAACGTGGGAGCTGAGTGTGTGATCAGGCACGAAGAGAAGTTGTCTGAGCTCCCATTTCCCCTCAAGTATCTCCTTTTATCCTCTCTTTTCCTGATACAGAAAATTTAGAGGAACTCTGCTGTGGTTTCTCACACGAGGAAATTAAAGCATTTCTATACAGTATCCGTGGCCAAGTGTCCATCAAGAGAATTTCATAATTAATTTGGGGGTGGAAGGTGCAGTATTTTTTCCAGGCTCCAGTTGCTGTGTGCCAGTTCCTGGGACTGAAAATGTTTACCTTGTTCTCCTGAATTTAAAATTCATCACAAAATGGGCAGAAAGTATTGTTCCTGTTACCAGTCTGTGTAACACAGGTTCAGGATTGGATTGATGAGTATTGTCCATAGTGGTTTTGTTCTATAGCTGCAGAATTACATTGTGTTAGACGTTTTCATAGAATTTAGTTGCTTTTCTGGATTATTCCACTTGACAGAGTGGAATAATCCAGAAAAGCAGTGGAATATAATTTGAAGGCATTTAGAAGAAGAGGAAGAGAAGTTATGAGACAGTTTAAGGAAGAGCTTGCTTTGCTGGTAAATCTTCACCCAGTCTTAGATATATAAATGCGTATCTTCACCAAACCTTGATAAATGCATTCAGAGCAAAGAAATAGTCATTGACTCTCCTTCTGGCAAGTATTAGGAAATATGAAGTGTGTCTAGCAAGGGTAGTAACTGTCTTAAAAGTACACAAGCATGTGTGGAGTTGAGGTGAGCTTTGAGCATGCACTTTCTGTGAGCAAAGGTGCAAAACTAAAGGGTTAATCACTGTCACATAGTAGGAAGCTTAGGTACTAATTTAATCTGGTTTTATTAACGAGCTTTTTTCTTTCTTTCAAGTAGGAAAATCTAAATCCTTTAGCAAGAAAATAAATTAGAGAATATATTTCAGGAACTACAGTATATTTTATTCAGTACATGTTATTGTAAGGGCTACAGGCCTGACTAGACACCTCCAGACATCAAGCTGCTGCATCTCTCTGATGTGCTGTTTGGTGCCCGTACTAGTGTGCAATCTGACTACTCTCTGATGTGCAATTTCCCTTTCCTAAATTAAATAATTTTAAAGCTACTGAAAAGCTATTTCCATTACCTCTGATGTTTGCTAATGTCTTGGAGTCTGTTTGTAATAAACCTTAAACAAATCAGAGTTGTTTTCTGACCACTGCCCATGGAGAATGTCCTGACATCAGGTGAATTCTCAGATGTGTTTGCCTAATACTGCATGTAGCCCCTGATAGCCTGGAGAATCTGATAAACTGAGCATATTTGCTGTTCTGTGTCTGTTAGAAAGGTGGAAAGAAATTAAGATCAGCTGGGCCTGAGCAGCCTGATAGCATCCGGAAGTACTGCTGACCAATCTTTAGCATAAAGCCATTTAGGGTTATTTTAGTAATGTTTTCAGTTTCAGAGGATTCAGGTAGCAAGTTGTTATTTTTAAAGGAAAGGTACTAACTACATTTATGCAGTGGACTACTTTTATTGCTTATTAGGTCCAAGATACTTGCACTATAGTATACCCAAAATCTGAAAAGATGGGTTGGTTGTTTTGGGTTTTTTTATATTTTCCAGCTTAACTCTGCAATTAAAAACGGTTTTGCCTGTATGCTAAACAGTCATATGTTGCTTGTTACACAGAGTAACTATGTCTTTCACAGAGCAAAAATACGTTTGCTGTACCATCAGATCCCTTATTTTAGTTATGGTATACAAGTCCTTCTGGCCTTTATTTCCTTCTAGCATTTCTCTGATGCCATCACCATAGCAACCAGAAACTCTTAAAACACTTTTTTAAAAAAAAGGGCAGTGGTTGTGCAGTTATGGTGTTTGTGAAAACTGAACAGCCAGTTCAGCACTGAGGAGCTGAATGAACATATAGATTGGGAGAAAATCCCCACAGCCATCGTGAAGCAGGGAAGGTGTTGGATGCTTCTGCAGGCAGCAGTGCCACACTGCTTCCCGTGCAGTGAGACCATGTGAAACAATTATCCACCCAGCAGAAAAGCTAACTACAGGCTCCAGCTAACAGGACAGTGGATGTAACCTAATAGGAAATTAGGATCAGGGCTTAGACTGCACTGAGGAGTACCTTACATCCCTTTATATTGGTGTATTGGAAGGAAAGCTACAGGTGAGTGTGGAAATGGTAGAGGATACATTCTTATACAAAAATGTACTTATATATGAGATCTACTTCATTATTTTTACTGATGTAAGAAGAAGTTGTGTCTGAAGCAATGAGTTGAACAGCTGTTTCATGTAAAAAAAAATGCCCAGTTATTGGAACGTAAATGTCCAGTTTATGTTTTTAATTTACCAGTGAAGTTTTGTGCGGCTTCTTGAGACCCAGTGGGTGTGCACTTGTATTTTTACATATAAAACACAGCTATTTGGAGCTTGGGGTTTTTTTTCTTAAGTTGAGCTCTGTGTTGGCAGGATCCCATCAGGCTTTACTTTAATTCCATGCTGGATCTAGAGAGTGTCTACCAACCCATCATGACTGCAGGGTGTTCAGGGCCACTCTGGCTTGACACTGCCATTGCAGGAAGGTTCAGGTCAAGCTGTCCAGATTGCAAAATTTTGGGGGGTTATGCTGAGGTTAAAAATGTACTTCTCTGCTGTGCTTTCCTTCCTGCCTTGTACATGCACACACCCCCCTGCCTCCCACACTAGCAGGTCTTGCCCAAACCAAGTGGGGAGATAACTATACAGCTTAGCAACTCTTCTATTCAGAGGTCTGCCTTAGCATGCAGCATGCAGGCAGATTTTTCTCCTCAAAAACAAGCAATCCCACCCACACTTGAATTTTTTTTTTCTGGCTATGTTATTTTCAAACCATCAGGACAGAGATGAAGGATGATTTAATTTATTTTTTCCCCAGCTTTTGCAGTTGTTTAGCTTGCTTTATTTTGTATCGAGTGAACATCCAGTATTTTTGCAATACCACTCCCTTTGGGGCAGTTTATTTTCTTAAAAATATCAAAGCCTTTTCAGTTCCTCATATGTTTTGGCTTTTACTGCTCTTTTCTCAGAAGTTCAAAAGCCTTTCACATCCTTCAGAAGCCTCACCTCTTGGCCACAGGGAACTCACAACCTTTTATATCACCTGAGGACCTCCTCACGGGGCAGTCCTCTCGCCTTGCAGCTCCCTGCTCTGGCTTTTGTCTTCTCTGTCATCTTCCCGACATCCTGCTGGGAAGTCATGACTCTCCTCTCACCGCAATATCTTATTTAATTGTGTGATTTCATCATACAACCTGTGCAGCGTTTTGTTCACCCAGAGGCAAGAGCTCAACTTGACACATCATTGAAGACATACTACGAAACGTCCCTTAAAGATCCCCTCTTTGCTGTGACAACATTTTAAGTGAGAGGGAATTTGTGTTCAGGGTAATGTTGTCTCAAATCAAGGCCATCCACTAGATCTCTGTGAGGACCCAAGAAATCCCAGTCCCTAGCTATCATTTCTATAGCTGCAGTGGTGCATGGTCAATTCACACCAATGTCCTGCACCTCGAGTGCACGTTGTGAGTGTTTCCCTGTTTTCTTACCTTAAAAATAGGTTACCTCTCACTCCCCTCTGTTTCCACACTGCTCCTTTCCACTTAGTTTGAACTGTGGTTTTTTTCATTAGATATAAATGCCAACAGATACATGTTGAACAATACCTGGAAAACCTTGGAAAGCCATGACTGGTGACTTTCCTCCTTGGCTGCAGGGGCATGTGCATCCAGAACACCCTGCAAGAGCTCTGCCATCCCTCCTAGTGCATCACCACCATGTGTGCTCCCACCCTTCAAAGTCCTGAACTTCCTGAAAAGCCCAGTTAATCATGCTCAGAAATGCGTGAGACCCCTGATGAGCTGAAATTTGCTTTCTTCTAGCATTTTACATTTCATTGTGCATTCCATTTACGTTCATTACGTTTCATTTACATTCCATTTAACGAGATGTATAGTATGGCTTCACTCCACGAGAGAACCTGAGGGAGGGACCCAGACCCCCATGCAGAGCAGCAGTTGTGTGAGTGGCTGGCGCTGGGACTCTGGGAGCTGGGTGTGCTGGAGATGGACTTGGCAAAGGAGTTCAGTGCTTCAGGTTTGGCTGTAATCATAGGCTATCTCTAGGCTGCTTATCACAGGAGTAAACACTCTGCTGCCGCTCAAAGAGCAAAGCCAGTGTGCACCGGGTTAGAGGAGCTGGAAAAACTGGCACAGGCTGAGCTGTGTGTGGGGACCGCCTTGCTGTCAGCCAGGTCACTAAATCCAGCCCAGGTACCTTCACCTTCAGTGCAAGTGTAGAAATTATTGTAACTTTAGCTAATTCCCCATACTTATTACTGAGACTACTTCCTTTTGTCTTAACACAGGAGCCCCCTCCCCCTCATTTTCTTTCACAGCATTGACAAACACTTTTTGTGACTCTTATCTTCTCCTCGCCAGCCTTCACTCACTGGCGGTTTTTTTGTGGCCAACTCCACCCTTTTCCACTTAGGGCACCGGTTGTTTGTATCTAAACTCCAGTCTTGAAAGAGCCTGTTAGGAGCCGTGTCGGCTGTTTCAGTGAAGGTCTTCCTCTCACGGGCAGCTGTGTTTACAGCACAGGAATCAAAATTAACGTCTCTTCGCTCTCAAGGACAAAATACCAGTTAAGTTTTGAAACTTTTCTTCAGTGGTGGAGATTTGGCTTAGTGTCTCTGTGTGGGCACGTTTAGATAAGTTGAATTATACCCTTTTTTAAAATGGATTTAAGGTATTAGAAACTGATCAAAGGGGGCAAAAGTGAAAATGGGTGAATGGGTTTCTTGTATTATTCGGCAGCTTTTAGTCTTAACAACAGTGCTGCTATGAAAGGTAGGGGTCTCACATATCTTTTTTAGCTGCTTTCCTGTAGAATGACATGAAACTGTTTGGTCTACTGTAATTAGTCCTAATATGCTTTTAATGAGCACGTGCTTTCTCCTCTTAAAGGTTTGCAATGGTGTGGACTCTTTGTAGATAACTTGTATACCATTACTATTTGCTTATTATTTTATTTCTACATCTTCTGAGTTGGATACATGTAGAAATCAGTGGTCAGCAAAAAAGAAACAACATAGATAGTCAAAATGCTTATAAGCCTGTGTACTTCTTAACATCCTCAGGGAGCTGCCTACCAAGATGAAGAGATTAATACCAAGTTTTTTAGCGACATCATTATTCTGCACCATATGTGTGTGTATCCATGTAAAATAGATTATTCTAGCAAGTTGATTATTCTAGTTCTTCCTGCATATGTTGACTGAAAAATACTAGTTGTCAACCGGTACATGGAAATGTTGCTTTGATTCTTAAAAGCCCGGATTTACACTGTCAGCTCACACTTAGACTGTCCTTCTGAAAGAAAATGGAAGTAAATGAGTCAGAACTGAACTTGTTAACTTCACTTTCGAGTTTCAGAGAACTGTTGCAGATCTAAGTTGAAAGATTTTTTCCATCTAAACTGCCTGAGTCTATGATGCGTATTTGGAAGATGATTGCAAATAGTTCTGGAGAAGTAGTTTTATGATATTATAAAGACCTTGACCTAATCATTCTACTAATGACTCCATCAAGAAAAGCTGTGTCTGTTCTGCAGGCTGTGCACTACCATGTAAGGCTGTAAAAAAGCTGACTACAGTTTTGGAAAGAGTGGTGTTCTGGAAACAGTTTTAGGAACAGTCTGAGCTGCCCTGTTCGTTTTTACTGATGAGTTGTGGGGAAATCCATGTCTCAGAGCAAGGTGATGGAGTGGCACTCAGAAGGTGGGTGAGCTGGAAGCAGAGCAGCAGCCTGCATTCTGCCAAGGTCAGGCCACTCACTTGGGTGTCTGCTGCTGCCAGGTGAATAACAGCCCTACTCAGCATCCTCTCAGCTGTGCATCTTGTCTGAAATGTTACTGTGCCTCCTTTCCAGTAGCTGTCATGGGCCCAGTTTTCATACCATGGGATATGTCCTGTGCAAACTTTCAGTCTGATGCTTGAAGTGCTGTTTCAGCACAAACAAAGGGGGACACAGGTGCTTGGCTGGGCAGGTGAGGTCCCTGAAGGCTGAAGGATGCTTGTGCAAACAGGAAATGATTCCCAGCTGTGGAGGGATGGGTTATCCAGGCTACATCCTTGCTATGTGCAGGCACAGGCAGGTGTCTGAATCCAGCTGTGTTGGCAGGATCATGGGCAGCTGTGAAGTGCTGTGCTGCTCACTTTGGGACTTGTACCCCAGAGTAAAAAGTCACTGCTCTTAGAGCCTCATGTCTGAAGTTGTAGTGGTTTCAAACAAACAAACAAAACAATGCACATGTACCCAGAGAGCCTGCAAAATCCCAGGGCTGAAACTTTCCCTTGATTGAGCAATGCTGACCATACAGCTGAATAACATAATTTTTCATTCATCTGACAGTAGAGTTTTTCCTTTGTCAGCATTTTCTTGTCAAATACTACATCTGAAATTACCAGTGACCTTTCCACTTGAAAAATATCTGCTTTGTGCCAGAGCAGCACGTTTGTCATCTCTTTGAAAACATCTCTCTCCAGTGTGACTTACTTGTATGACTTTTACTTGATCACTTGTGGGCAGTGTAATGCCACACATACATAAATATATTACAATCTCACAAATTAAAGTAAAACCAAACCACTTAGTCTCCAGGCTCTAGTTAAGTTTTCAGAAGCAGGCTTCTGCTGTTGAATGGGTCAGATCCCTGAATCAGAGCCCTGCAAGGTAGTGGTTTTACAGAAATCAGTCTTGTCCAGTGAAATAAATATCAAATAAATATCATTCATTTAGTGGCTCATATTAAAGGTAAATTGTTGGCCACAAGAAGGTGGTGCCCTTCATAAAAGCCCACTGGGATTACCAGAAATGGAAGAAGGTTGTGTTAGCACATGTGGGATGGTTGTCTAAGGATATACAGTTCCAAGTTTTAAAGGTCTGTAGCAGTGAATGAAATGTATTGAAATATTCATAGATATCCATAGAGGAATGCACGTGACAGGCTGAAGGCTGCTAGAAAACATCATTATGCACTGGCATCTGGATAAATTGCATATTTAATTTTATGCACTTCATCCATATTCTCACCTGCTGTACAGCTCATCCCAAACCTCCACATCTGCCACTTTCCTGGCTCTTACCTATCTTCTCTTATTTCTAAAACTATTTTTAAGATAATCTGCTTGTTTGGTTTAACAAAATTGTTGATATAACGCTAAATCCTCTTTTGTAGTAGTCTCAGCAAATGCGTAACTTACTACCGTTAGCATCAAGGTGCTAAACTAAGCTCAGAAGAATGAAAATAACATGACCAAGAAGCAGAAGAATTAAAAATACAGTAGGCCATAAACTAAAAAAATCTTTCTGTCAAAAATTTCCCAAAATATGTTTTATTACCTTTTTTCTGATACAGAAGTAACATTACTTGTACAGGTTAAAAAAACCCCCAGAAGTCTGAATATGACTAATTAATGGTTTTGTAGATCTTTTTTATGGTCCTTGTTGAATTGAAGGAGGAATAATTTAATATAATACAGATAACTGGGCAGCCTGTTCCAGTGCTCTCCTACCCTTGATCTAAAGTTCTTCCTCGTGTTGAGGTGGAACTTCGTGTATTTCAGTTTATGGCCATTGCTCCGTGTCCTCCACTTCTTTTCTCCCAGTTCGGTTCCTTTCCTCACTCGATTCCATGTTTTTCCTTTCCTTTTTCTCATCTGTTCCTTTCTCCTGCTGCATAGACCTTACCAACAGCAGCCACTAAAGAGAAAAATGTGGCTTTACCTGTGCATCTTCAGGCTGGTGAGAGGTTGTTCGGCTGTTTGGGGGATGCCACGTGAATGTTCTGGTCTACCCTGAGAGATCCGTGCAACAGATCCATGCAGAGTCAGTCACTGGGAATTTTTAGAGGCTTTGCTTATGGAAATCTGGCAAGTCTCAGATACTGACATGATCCTGACAAAATTATTCTAAGGAGAGCACGGATATCTGAAAAGTTGGTAATTAGTAGTGATGGAGGCTCAACTGTCCAGCTGAGGAGGCTGTACCAAGCAGAGTCTTGAGGATGTTTTGGGGGGTTCAGTAGCAGTCTGTCTTACTAATCAAAACCTGTTGGTGAACAGACTCAAGAGATTGGTGGATTTTGCCCAACAAAGTGGGTGTTTTGAAGGACTGAATTAAAATTCAGTGAAGAAATTACTTTTGTCATACAGAACTGTTTTCTTTCTTTAATTGAGAGCAAGTGCTCTGCTAAGGAAGGCAAATTGAAAGGAGCAATTACTTACAGGGAATAGTCTGGAGTTACAATAGGAGCCAGCTGTGTGGTAAAGACACCAAATGTCTTCTTGGAATAAACCAGGAGTGTTTGCAATCCACCTCAGCTCGTGTTGTGTGCAGCTTTGGGTACTGCTGGTTTGGGGAAAAGCTGCAAGATGCTGCCAAGAAGTAATGAGAGGGCTAGAAAATGTAACCTGTAATGGAAGTTTGAAGGAACAGAATTTACTTAGTCTAGGAATGTCGGGACTGCAGCGGTCCTAGGGGTTTGTTGTAGATAGGGGATGATCTGTTTATCATCTCAAAGGAACAGGCTTTGTCCACAGTGCATAGTATATTAAATTTGATACTATGAAACCTTTTCCTGATCTATTCTGCAAGAGTTTATCTCTTGGGCTTGTAGTCACTTTATTCAGAGAAAGAAGGAAGGGTTTTTCTCTTTTGGGAAGGAAAGAAATAGAGAGGAGATAGCATTCCTTCTAGTTTTTTGCATGTCTGTGATATTACTTGAGCACGGATGAGCTCCAGTTTTCCAGTTCTTTGTAACTTTATCAAATTTGAATGGGTTTTCAGAGGAATTACATTATAAAAAAAATATCCAGCACAGAAAGCAACACATCCCGATCGAATTTCAAGTATCTCTTCCAAAATATGGACAACACTTTAATTACTGATAAAAGTGGGGTTTATAATTTAAAAAAAAAAAAAAACCATTTTATCTTGTTGTGTACTGGGAAATAGGAAATCCCCTGTGACCAAATTCCTCCTTTCTGCCCCTCAAATTGCCAATACCCAGTGTACAAAGTTTAGGTTGGATGATTAAATCTGTCAAAGTTAAAGCAGCTAAAAACAAAGTCTAAAGGGAAATTTCATGTAACATTAATATGAGACAAAACTACCAGCCCCACCTATAATAGAAATAAGATTATCAAGGCCAGGTTTCCTTGATGATTCTCAAATGTTTCTACAGGCTTTTAGAGAAGATCTGGAATGCCTTATTCAAGAACAGATGAAGAAGGGCAATAACCCCACTGGACTGCTTGCATTACAGCAGATTGCTGAATACATTACAGCGAGCACTTTTACAGGTTTTTCCTCATCTTCACTCAGTAAGTGAATTATACACAAACTGCTCTCTTTTTTTTTTTTTTTTCTAATTGTTACCAGGGCTTAGCAATGCTGGGATCTCCTCTTTCCTTGAATAAAAATTCTGTCAGAGCTTGCTTCAGCTGTGAAGTAGTGCAGATGGTGGCCTTAACTTGCCTTTTTAGGCTTCTTTCTCTCAAATTCTTTGATTCATATAATGATATCCAAAATGGCTGGAATCCTCAAACTCAGTTATGATTCTATAATTTGTTAATAAAAGCTTGACTGACATAGGGAACAAAATGTTGTGCCCTGTTACTATTAGGAGTTTAACATGAATATAAACTGAGATGTGAAATAACATTACCATTTAGTTTCTTTATTTTTCTACTCTTGCATATAAATTGTTACTTAAAAAAAAAAACCCCTACCCCGCGGTGGGGAGAATACCCTGGCAAACGGAATCATCAGATAAACAGCTCCCACAGTTAAGAACAGCTTCTAGTCTGCACTCTACTTGTAAAGATGTCACCACGATCTCGCAGTTAACACCCAAGTTCTTCTTTCCAAGTCGTGAAGCACTGAGACGTTCAAGTCAATTTAAGTTCTGTGGGTGGACATCGTATGGGAGCTTACAAGACTGAGGTACAGTGGCAGCTGTCAGCATTCATCATCTTTGGAGATTTGGTCTCAAAATGGTACTTCAGGGTTTATTTAACAAAATGAGTGGAAGAGAACAGAGAGCCCAAATAACCCTGTGTTCACGTCTCTGGTTGGTTACTGAGACTCTGCATCCTGCTGTTGTCTCTACTGCGTTTGCCAGAGACAGTGGGGACTGATCTCAAAGTGCACACTCCTTTTGCTGAAAACCAAAATGACTTTTACCTCTTTCGGTGTTAACTTTCCCTCTAAACAAAGGTTGTGAGCTGTCAAAAGGCTATCGTGCATTCATGAAGGGGAGAAGGGTATGTTTGTGTGGTAACAAGTCAAAGAGAGATATTGATCTTTGTGATTTCTCTGTTAAGAAGTGATTCCTTCTGTCTAAGGGTTTGAGAACTCTTGCACTAATCCTAATTTCTTCATTAGGACTGAATTGAAGTGCTAAGACTGAGATGTCTCTTCAAATTAGTTTTGCTGGTGTCAGAAGTTCACAAGGAATGTCTTATCCTGTAAAAAAAAAACTCAAAGTAACATGTAAAAATACTTCATTAATGACAAATGTCTTAAAGCACAGTCCTTAAACTTAAAGTTCCAGTCCTATGTAGGATATTGATTCAGGAGAGAGATCAGGGAAACCTTTATCCAGTTTAATAGCTGCTGGTACTGTTTTGCTAACAATTTAAATACACTGCATCTGGAACATCATGGCATAGCTGAAAATATATTTAATCGTCCAACTGGCCATCATCTATTTTTGTCTGTTTTTCAGGTCATGGAATGATTACACCCATCAATGACCTACCTGGGGTAGATACCTCCTCGTTTGTTAAGGGAGAAAAACTTACTCGTTGCAAGTTAGCTAGTTTATATAGATTGGCTGACTTGTTTGGGTGGGCACATTTGCCAAATGCCTATATCACAGTAAGTATTTTAGACAAAAAAAAAATTATTTAGAATCTTACCTCTTCGTTCAAATTATTTTTCCTCCTGAATAATGTAAATTAGATCAGTAATCCATTTCCTGTCTTGTTTGCAGGTAAGAGTAAGCAAAGAACATGACCACATTCTGATCATTCCAAGAGGGCTGTCCTTTTCTGAAGCTTCAGCTTCTAATTTGGTACGTGATTCACCTGCTGTAATAACCACCAAGACTCAACCTGTTTTCTAAAATACTTTTGTGGCTGCTAAAATGGACTTCTATAATTATGCTGTTGTTTGGGTTTTTTTAATATTTACCCACCAGATGAAAAGCTGATTAACTGCTTAGATAGTAGCACCCTTTGTTGTCAGTATTTCTTCCTGGGTTTAGCTTTACTTTCTGTTTCTTTGTCTTCAGCTTCAGTGTGGAGCAGCAAAGTTTTGTTTTCCTGTCTGATGAAGCTCATCAGTAGCCTCAGTGTAGCAGCAGCCTTTTATAACCTGACAGTGTGGTAATACATGTGAAATGACTCTGTAGGAGTAGTGTTATCAGAATCAGCTCTTACCTTTAGAAGTGAGGAGATAAAGTCGAATAATCTTCCCGTGGCCCAGCGAATGAGCTGGGTGGAGTTAGAGGCTGGTATTCAGGAAGTGGTAGCTGCTAAATCACACATCTTTTGGTGCAGAGCCTGCCATATGCTCTTCATGTCAGTGCATATCTGTAAAGAAACTGCCTCAAGGTGAAAGGGGTACCAAAATGAGATTGATAGTATTACATAGCAAACACAGAACCAAAATACCATGAGATGTGACCCTGCTGTAGTTTTTGTTGATACAGGAATTACTATTTTAATGTTCCCATGAAATTGAAAATTCCTTGTGCATGAATGTTCTTACTGGAAATTTCTTAGAGTCTGAATTATCTTCGTATTTAAAATGTAGGAAATGTTAATGAAATGCATTTTTAAAAGTCAGAAACAAGGAAAGGTCAGCTAGACTGAAGTAGAATATATGTTGTGTTAGAGTCTTATTCTTACTTCTTCCATGGCTGAACTTCCAACAGCCATCAAGGGTGGTTTATTGAGACACAGATTCATGGCTGCTCTCTTACTTTTTTTCATGCTCTGAGCCCTAAATGTGTGTGGGGAAATTTGGTGCTAAATAAGAAAGGAAGGGTATTGTCTAGATAAATGAAGCTTTTGCAAACTTTTTGAATATCATGTGTTTCCTTGCCTTTTTCAGGTTAAAGTGAACATCCTAGGAGATGTAGTGGACCAGGGAAGCACAGCTCTCAGTATTGACAGTGTAGGCTTCAGTCCACATGTGGCCATCTACTCCACACGCCCCGACGTCAGATGTGTCATCCACATACACACCCCTGCCACAGCTGCTGTAAGTCTTCCTTCTTGCACTGACTGAAAGAAAACAGCTTTACCTTATGAACTTAGGGCATATTTCTGCTCACAGCAGTTTCATTTTTGTTTTAATATCGACTCTGCACTGGTAAATAAAAGTGTGAGGTTATCAAATAGAGAGAGAGAGGGCTGAGCCAGCACAGTGGAATGGGTTCAGAATAAACTGATGCTCAGAGATTATTATACTCAGGTTGAGGCGGTTGCAAAGCAAATAGTTTACACAGGCTTCATTTATAGCATCCTAGATAATATAATGTGCTGTATAAATCATCATCATTTGCATCATGCAGCTCCATTTTTAAGTGGTTTAATTAGTAGTTACACTTAGTTTGGATTTACCTCACTATTTAAATGTTATAGTTAACATAAACTTTAAATGGTCTGTATAATAATGAGAAAAATGTAAGGAGGCCTGAAAAATTTGGTTTGAAATAACTAAATTCTTATTATTTTATCTAGAAACACATATATATATACACATTCCTTGCCTACAGACAAAATAAAAAGGAATGATTAATTTCTTTTATACTTGCTTTTTGAAGTCATAAGTGTGGGAAAAAAGAACAAACCATTAAATAAGATGAGAATTAAACATGGATAAAATCCACAAAAATTAACTTAGTTGGAATAATTTGTCTTTTCCTCTAGTGAATCTGTCCCTAGGCTGGGTAGCAGCACCTCTGTCACCCTATTGCAAATTAGACTGATATGGGGGGAATGTTTCTAAGCTTTCGTTACAGAGTTTGACTCTCTTCTAGCAAAGATAAAAAGTACACCCTGCTGAGGCTTGGGTGATTGAGATGTGAGTTTTAAGAGTTTCAAATTTTGTAGTTATCAGCATTTCATTTTCACGAAACAGGTTTCTTCTATGAAGTGTGGCATCCTTCCCATATCACAAGAGGCTCTGATTCTCGGAGATGTTGCTTATTACGACTACCAGGGATCTCTTGATGAACAGGAAGAGAGAATTCAGCTTCAAAAAGTTCTTGGACCCAGTTGCAAGGTATTCAACCTCATTTGTGCTCTTCATAAACAATTTTCATGTCTTGCTCCAGTTTCTACCATTTAACATTAGTGTCTTCATTTACTAGGTATTAGTCCTGAGAAACCATGGTGTGGTAGCACTAGGAGAGACACTGGAAGAAGCATTCCACTATATTTTCAATGTGCAACTGGCCTGTGAAACGCAGGTGAGAGAGAATTTATCTGTGTTTGATTTCAAACACTTATGCTGCAGAGTTACAGATTACATCCCAGATGGGAGGATCTCAAGCATTATACAATTTTGGGGTTGTGGAACCCAGTAATCCTGTATACCAGGTCAAAGAGACTGGAATAATCAGGGAATCACCGAGGGAATGGCACAAATACTCATTCTAGGAACACTGACACAGTCTCAGTGGTGTTACACTCCGAAGGGTACGGAAGGTTTTGTTCCATGCTGTGCAGAGTGAGCCTCATGCAGGGAATCTGTCAGATAATAGATTTGCTGGTACTCACTGCATGGGGAAGTGTGATTTAAGATCTCTCGAGAGCTAGCTCCTTTACTGAAGCTGGATGTTGTGACAAGAAAAGAAGCTTCTCTCTGTGATCTCAGATTTGTGAAACTAAATTGAAAGAAGGTCTTTAGAGCAATGGTAGAGGGTGGCATATTTAAAAATAACTTGAATCACAGATTCAATTGTTTCCATTTTGTCTAACTTGAGCTACCTATTTAGGTATCCAGATGTTACCTATAACCTGTGAAGAGAGACCACTGAAAGTGTTCTCACCCTTCATAACTTTTAAGCCCATCTCCAAAAACTTCATCACTTTGTGCTTGTTCCCCAGTGATCCTGTCATCCCAAAGAGGCATTTGAATGTGCAAATGGCAGGCTCCCACTCCTTTCCTTCCTTGCCCTGCCATTCATTTTGAGTTCAGTCACTCTTTCATTTTGAAACGGCTAGAAAAATGAAAAAGTTTTAATCTTGTGGTGCAGAAAGATGTTTTTAAGGTACTCTGAGATAAATGTTTGAATCTGCTCCTTTTAAAGTGCAATTATTAGTAGATGGTATAATGCTTTCTGTAACAGTCACTTGCTGTATATTTTAATACAATTTTTGGACACTAGAAAACTAGCCTGAGAAATAACTGCAGCATGTATTCAAGCAAGCTTCTTCTGCAAATTCAGAAAAGCAGAGAATACAAAAGCCTTTTCACAAATGAAATATGCTCCTTGATGTTTGCAGGTTCATGCACTAGCTGGAGCAGGTGGGATAGACAATCTCCTACTACTGGATCTGCAGAAGTTCAAGCCTTCCACACACGCTGTGGCAGCAATGGGAGGAGGTGGAGTTAATATGGCTTCACAACAAAAATGGAAAGTTGGGGAGCAAGAATTTGAAGCGCTCATGAGGATGCTGGACAACCTGGTGAGAGCACACTGATGGTGGTATCCACACAGTCCTGTAAGCTTTTGATTGCAGGATTAGCTTCTGTAAAGCAAACTGTTTTTTCTGGTTTCTCTGTGAGTTCTAAAATGAAGACAGAGTAAATGTAAGTGTATATAAAATCTCTTCTGCTTGGTCTAGTTTGTCATACTTTTTCTGACAGCAGTATTGTGTCTTAATAAGAATTTATAATGCTTTGAGCTTCAGTTTTGTCCCACCATCTTACCAATGTATAGCAGCTTAATAGTAAAAATTTTTATTTTAATTTTTTTAAACATTCTTTTCTTGTTTTCCTCCTCCACAGGGATACAGAACTGGCTATGCCTATAGGCAACCATTAGTCAGGGAGAAACCCAGACATAAGAGTGACGTCGAGATCCCAGCCACTGTGACTGCCTTTTCCTTTGAAGATGATACAGTCCCACTTTCCCCCCTGAAATTCCTTGCACAGAGGCAACAGAGAGAGAAGACAAGATGGCTGAACTCTCCAAACACATACTTGAAAGTTAATGTGCCTGAGGAGTCCTGGAATGGGGAAGCCAGTCCCAGGACTAAGATCACAGTAGGTTGATATGTTAGGCAGTCACTTTGGTTTTGCCCTACTTGAAAGTAAGTTATGCACAGTTTATATGAGGAAATCTTGAACAGGATTAGCAAATAATTTTATTGAGCAAATTAAAATAAGCTTTTCAGAGACTTAATGACATTGGTACTAAGGGTCTCCTTTGTTTGAGGAGAGAGGGGTTGACTGTAAGAGTAACAGTTTATGATAAAATTTAACAATGATTTTGCAGTTTTAATCATCTCTTCTTATTTCTGAAGTAAAAAACAGTTTTTCTACCAGATCTTCTTGTTCTATTAGTTATCAACCAAATATAGTAAGGTTTTAAGTCACCCGTGGGTTGTTCTTTTTTTACATGAGGGATACATGAGCTCTAATTCATCTCTAGCTGCCCCTTTTCTATTTGTGAGCTTACTGAAAACAGCTTTCGAAAGGTCTGTTCATGCTACAGGCTTTTAATGATGATAAAGATTTTCCCCCTCCTGCAGCTCAGCAAGATGCTTACACTTAGTTTCCAGCCTGCAGAGAGGTGGCCCTCGTGGGACTACAGAGCGTGTTATTGCTCTTCAGCTACTCCCAGTCGCACAGTACAGCTGTAAAAGCATCAGCTCCTCCTGCTGGCAGGCTTCTTGAGTTTGGGAAAAACACCCGAAGAACACCAAAGAACCCTGCTTGAGAAGGGAAAAAAAACTGCAGTCAGTGTGTGGTCAGCAGAGGTGGAAGTCGATTGCACAAACAAGGGCTCTGGATCTATGTGCCAGTTACTAGAAAGTGTGATGCTTTCTAAATACAGCATCATTAGTACACAGCTAACACTGCATTTTTCAGGAATGTGTGTCAGTGTTTACAAAAAGTAAACTTAAATCCTCTTGGGCAAACACACAAACCTGTAAGGAGCTGGGATTATTTTTTAGGTGTTGTGTGGAATTGAGAATAAAGTCAGAAAGTCCTTTCTTGGTACCTCTTCTTTAAAAGTAAGACAACACAGAGAATTGTTCCTTTCCATCATACTGGGTATTTTAGCTTTTTTCCTTTTTTTTTTCTCCCTCTTTAAGTGGATGAAAGCTGATGACTCCTCCAAGACTAGTGGAGGAACACCAATCAAAATTGAAGATCCAAACCAATTTGTTCCTCTAAACACAAACCCAAGTGAAGTGTTGGAAAAGAGAAATAAGGTAAAAGAAGTGTAATGAACTGAAAATTGTAACATTTCCAAATAAAATTATGTGTTCAAGTAATGATTCAGTAGAGCAGTAAAATAACATTTTCAAATGTTTTGATTTTATTAAGACGGTTCTTACACTATATGTGATTTTTGGCACCAAAAACATGTATTTAAATGTGTGATATACATAAAGTCTGTAGAAATGTATGCAGTATTTATATATTTAAATTTTGAGTGCAATAGTCTGATGAAGGATGAGTATTAACTCTGGAAATGATAGATTGGAAATGGTAGTTCCTGTTATTTAGCATTTTATTTAGTAGATAATTAGGTGTCAACATGAACTGAATTGCTGTGTGTCATCTGCAAGCATGATTCAATCTCAGACTCTAATCTTGCTCTGTTCTGTTTTAATTTGCCTAGTGCTTGTTAAGCTGGAATTTCTAATGGCAGTAAAAAAAAAGAAAATGAGAGATTAGTGTTGGACCTCTCTGTAAACAAAAATATCTCTCTGCTTCTCCCTTCCAGCATGAAAGACACTGAATTTCAGACTGACCAAATACTCCACCCTCAGGATAACTATATTAACAGATATTCAGGACATTTTTCATTTGATTGCTTATTTTTTTCTTTCTTGGAAAGCACTATATCAGTGTCCTTGGGGACTGAAGTGGAGTTAGAAGGAGCAACTCCCTTCCTCAGAGCTGGAAAGGCACCCTCTAATCATCTAGAGATTAATAATTCATGTCCCAGGCAACAATCTTTAAATTCATGCGTGTTACTGGCTCATAGAGAGTTCATTCCTAATTTTCTCCTGTAGGATTTTTTTTATATGATCTGTACTGGTATTTATATTTATATCTGATCTGTCAATCTATTAAGCACTGACAATTAGAAGCTAGGCCTGTTAGTTTAGGGAAAAAAATAAACTATATACAGAAGGAAAAACTTTACAAACCTTTATGACCACAGAGTTTCTCTGATAGCTGAACATGTGTCATTTATGAGGTGGAGAGGACAGGTTCAGGGACTCTTCCTGGGAGCTTATTTCTAAATGTTGTCTTACATGAAGTGCAGGAATTGGGACTAGGGTGAGTATTTGGGAGTACTGAAAGAACTAAATAACATATGCTGTGTATTTTGAGGTGGAAGAAGAGTTCTTAATTTTTAGGTGCAGCAGCGAACAGCTTGATCCTCCAGCCGTTCACTGCTGCCTGTGTTAGTGGCTTTGCAAAGCTGATGGGCATAGGATTTATTAAAGAGAAATATCTGTTTCTAACCCGGTTTATTTTCTCTCTATAGATAAGGGAGCAAAACCGATATGACCTAAAGACAGCAGGACCTCAGTCTCAGCTGCTCGCAGGGATTGTTGTGGATAAAAAGCCAAGTTCAGTGAGTGCAACATAATTAACTAATTTACAGCTGTTCAGGTTATTTGGCTGCCTGTCTTTCAAATGTCAGCTTGGGCCATTTTCATTCTAAATGTTTTGTTAGAACTGATTATTTTAATGTCAGTTTTAGAGGTGTGATACATCTTATTCATATTTCATTTTAAAGGTTTAAAATTGTTAGTTTCAAATTGAGATATGTATATTAAGTTTGCCTCCATTAATATTAATGAAGTAGGATCCTTGTCTAAGATCATTTAAGTGAGAGAGGAAGAACTTTAGAATGCATGGGCCAAAAATAGCCTTCATTAGTCTGTGGAAGTCATGCTTAAGGTAACATGCTTAAGGTAACAATTGAATCCCAGAAATAGCTGAGTTTAAAAGGTGGGATGTGACCATGTAGAAGACAGCTTTCATTAGAAACAGGCTTCTTATTGGGAGAGAGGGTTGCCAGTTTCTTACCTGCTCATATTAATCTTTCCTTGAACAGAATATACTTCCAAACAGTATAGATATTCCTAATAAGGTTATCCAACAAATTTTGATTGATTGGAACTACAATTCTATACGTCTAAAAGTTTCCAGCTATCCCACAGTTAGTAGATCTGTGTTTTTATTCTACATTCCCTGCCAAAACTTTGCCACCAAACTTCGGCCAAAAAGAAAAAAAAAAAAAGAAAGGGACGTTAGCCTTGCACATTTCACTTGTTGCTTCTTATTCTTTAACTGTTATATTCTGTTGCTTTCTCTTTCCCAGCCGATGCAGTTCGATGATGAGCACGCGCCACCGGCACCACCCAACCCATTCAGCCACCTCACCGAAAAGGAACTGGAAGAGTACAAGAAAACCATTGAGCGCAAGCAGCAGGGCTTGGAAGGTCAGTGGTGTGGTTTGAATTGTTGTGGTTTACATTCTAATAATAAGTTTGGAAATATCTACAGTAAAAATTGTGTGCATGTTAATTATTAGCGTATACTGTTGGCATCTTCCTTGAGGTGGTAGAATTCTTTTGTTAAATGTGGTTTGTTCTTTTACTTTAGTTAGTGCTGAAATTAAAGGAAAGAAGGGTTTGCAGAGAAATGGGGTTGACAAAAACACAAGTTAACATGATGAATTTTTGTGTCAGAATCATAGAATAACTTAAGGTGGGAGAGTCCATGAAGGTCCTCTTAATCCAACTCCTCCTTAGAGCTGATACTAAAGTTTTGGATCATGTTGATCAAGTTTGTGTCTAACCAAGCAAAAGTTTACTGAGATGTTTGGCCCTGGCTTCTTTAATTTTACTTCTGTTCTCCCAGTGTGCAAGTCTCATCTACTTTCACTTTTCACATCTTCTTCCAATACCACTATTCCATAGAGAATTACTAATTCAGGGTTGATTTTAATTTGTAACAATAACACTTACTGTGAATTCTTCTTCACTAATACTGTGTAATAAAACAACTTTGCCATATGTCACACTCAGGACATAGTGTAATAGCTTCCAGTCTGTACCAGCAGACTGTGACTTATGGCTGGATAAAACCATGGGGCATGCTACTTGGAATGCAACCCTGCCACCTTTTTTAATGCTTTCTAATAAATAACTAATGTATACTGATTTTTAGCAGATAAAACAAGTAAATCCATAATTCTTTAGAGTTTCAACTGCGTATTGTAACTTTGTGCTGTTGTCAGCATGAGCAACACAAAGCTATAGCAGAGCTGTAAATCTTGTAGCACCGACACTCTTGCTTGATTTTCACTTTTGCTTGGCTACTAACTCACATCTTGTCCTGCAGATGCTGAACAGGAATTATTCTCAGATGACGGTTCATCTGTATCACAAATTCAGTCACAAACTCAATCCCCGCAAAATGTCCCAGAAAGATTAGAAGGTATTCCATGCAATTTCTGTACAATGCCAAGGGCTCCAATAACCCGAGTCCTCCACTCTTCTGCTGCACTTTTACACTTGCATGAAGTCAACTGAGTCAAAAGGAGCCCTCTTCTGCAAAGTTTGGGTGGTACTCTGTCCAGAAAACTGGTTTTCCCAATTTTTTTCTAATATCTGATTCTCACTAGCAGAAAACAACTCAGGGCATGCTGAAACTTAAATATTAACCAGGTGGAGCAAATAGATATTATACTTTTATTTTACTGAAAATGTTAAGATTAGTTCTTTTGCTTAAGACTTTTCCAGAAGTCTAAGTAGGCATTTTAAAAGGCAGGTTCTCCAATGCCTTCTGTATGGAATGGCTATGTTTTTATAAATCAGTCTCTTGCAGTAAAGTGTAATTCTGACTGTGCTTGAGACTGTCTATGCTGTGTAGACTGTATTTGTACATACTCTATACAGCTTGAGCTGTGCATGCACCTGGAAGAGATAAAGTTAGATTTTTAGCTCATTTTCCTTTAGTGACATTTTCCCTGTGTCATCTGCCTACAGCAACTAAGAGTGTGGATAAAGGGGGAAAAAACACACCTAAGCACTTTGGGTTTCAGTCCTTGGATCACAGTCCGGACTCACAGGCTTTGTCTCAATACTGGGGTTTTTTGCGTGAGAGTGTACATAAGTAATTGCAAAATCTTTTGCACTTTCAGAAAATCATGAGGATTTCTACACCCAGAATGCCAACCTAATATCTGTGGAGATGCCAGTTGTGGTGGTGAACGGGAAGGAAGATGCACACGACCTGGAAGAAGATCTCACCAAGGGGGTCAGTCAGTTAACCATGAGTACTGTGGAGAGTGTAGAGATTACCATTAAAGGCTCTGAAAAGATAGAAGAGGCCCTGTCCCCTGAAGGGTCGCCTTCCAAATCCCCTTCAAAGAAGAAGAAGAAATTCCGCACCCCATCCTTCCTGAAAAAGAGTAAAAAGAAGGAGAAGGTGGAAGCGTAAGTGCAGTTCTGTTGTGAGGGGACATTGCACATTTTAAACGTTTAAGTTGACCATTAACAGCGTAGTGTTAGGGGTGTGCAGTAACTGGACTTTTAACCTAAACAAGTAGAAACTGGAAGAGGTTTTGCTTTAAAGAAACCAAACAAAGAGACAAAACAAACAAAAAAAACCTTTCATGTTAGTTGCAAATTAATTCATCTCTCACTTAGCTGTGTCCAGAATTGCTACGAGGGTTGGAAACATTGATTAGTTTCATGTAGAACTACACTGGCAGGTGCTCAATTACCATCATAGCAAGGTCAAATACCATCACAGTATGCAGCAGCAAGTTCTGCTTGGAGTATTTTGCAGACCTTAAAATTTTCAGTACAGTTAAAGTCTTTATTAAAGTTACTGTTGAGTGATCATATGACTTTTTAAAACTGCTGTCTCATTTGGAAACCAGATCATACGTTTTTGTATTGTGGTTTTTGACCATATATTTTATGTTTCTGTGCCCCTGTTTGAGTGGGTACATATTAACAGCACACCTTTACATCTTTTTTAAGATTAGCTCGTATAGAAATATTATACACTGGCACATAATACTAGGGGAAAAACTGTGTAAGAGAAAGTTTATTTGGAATTATACAAAATGTCTAAAGAATTCCATTATTCAATAACTTTTTTGCCAAATATTTCATTTTAGTGAAATATAATTTTTGAAGACTTCTTTTTTATTCTATCAGTTGGGGTGGGGGAAACCCTTATTTTTCAAGAAGGGGGATTTTATACACTTAACATTGATAATTTAGTTTAACTGGCAAAACAAAAAGAAGATTTTATATGTTCAAATGTTTGTATACCATTCAGTATAAAGGTATTATAAGCATGTGAACCAAGCATTTCATAGTTAGAGTGTATTTAAGAATGCTTGGTTTAGAGTATACTTAAATATAATTCAGGAATCCAGGGACTTCAAAATCAAAGGATTAAAGCATATAAAATTGAACTGGATTCGTGGTTAAAAATTACTTGTGGGTTGTTCTTTTTCTCTCTCATGGTATTGCTAATGAATGAAGAAAAATAATCTCTTAACATAACCAAATGAAGGAAACAAAAATGTTAAAAGGGAAAGTGAAATAGTAGGGAAATAGGAGGAGACATAGAAAGTAAAAGTTCGGTGATTATTTTTTTTAAATATATGATACGGATTGCGGGATATTTTTATTAAATCAGCAGAGTGACATTTCCATATTAGATGTTTTAAATAATTTGTATGGATTCATGCAGAGTGCAACACTTTGGGTTTTTTCTTCAGTTTCATTCAAATTGTAAAAGGGTCTCGTGAATCTGTGTTGTCCTTTGGATGAACCCAGAGCAAATCAGAGCCTAGTGCCATGGGTAAGGGTGGTACTGCCACTTACTCATTTTTACTTGTATTGTCATTTTAGTACTTTTACTGTATTGTAAATACAAACTAAACATAGAAATTAACCTAGGGGTTTCTTCGCTGTGTCAAATGTCTGTAAATCAGTCATCGCAATAGGAAGTACATCTTTAAGATCCATGTGATTCCCAAATTACCGGTTGAAATATTATACAATATATAATTGTTAAATATGGCTGGAAAGTGGTTTGGCATGCAAAAATGTTGATTATAGCATGTTCGGGGGCTGGTTAGCTTTGACCGTGTAAGTGTGATAATGCAATGTTGGAATGGATCCTGGAAACAATTTTCTAGCTGTCACTAAATACTGGAATCAGTGTTTTTAATCATAGTGGAAACTTTCAGTTGCTTACTTTGTTTTTTTATGTTCTACATTATTTGTGTTGTATTACAACATATGTAGAAACAGTAACCTGTGAACTACGCTTTTCATAACTTTTTTAAAAATATATCTAAATGAATGCAATGTGCATAAATATTTTTTAAAATGCAACCGTGAACTATTTGCACCTTTTGCTAATGCCTCTATTTACTTGCTTTGGCATAAAGAATGAGCCAGCCAACTCTTGTGTCCTGTGGAAAATATATAAATGTTATCTGAAATTGCTCATAGATGTAATGCTAATTAATGTTAAATCACAAATAAACAGTATTTTAAATAGATGGATTTCATATAGCAGCCTTTTGTTTATACACTTACAGAGAAGATGGTTTGATTACGCACGTTGCTTCTCAAGAATTTGTTCTGGAGAGGGCTTCTTGCTTGTGTTTATCCTGAGAGCTCTGCAAGAAAATAACCCAGTCTTGCTGTTGAACAGCTTTTGTCTCTTGTCACAGATGCTGGAAAGAAAGAGGACATGCCCGTGGTAAAAGGCGGGGCACTGCCAGGCAGTTGTTCTGAGCCCAGGTGGGTCTGTGCTTCCCGATCCTGGGCTGCCTCCTGCTCTGCAGCACCATGGGATCGCGGGTGACAGCGCGAGGGACTGGGGTGGTTTTAGTGCTGAGTAAGTACAGAGCAAGGAAATAGCTGGCAGAAATTACCTTTTTTTAAAAATTATTATTAATAAAACAAAGGTTTTCCTATAGGGAAAGCTTAATGCAAAGTTGTTTGAAGACATCTGTGTCACGCCCTGCCAACATATGGTATATGTCAGAGCCTCTGAGGCTGCAGAAGTTGCAGTGTTTTGTTTTTGTAGCTGTATCAACTCTATGAAATGTCTTTAAGGACTGCACAAATGTTTATTTTCCTTGTCCTTCCACAAATCAGCCTTTTGTTTCTGTTTACAAGAAAGTCAAAATTCAGCCCTCTGAGTCTGGTGACAGTTTGATGAACTCGGTTCCCATGTGGTAGGATAATTTTGGTTTAGCATTTTAAATAAATCTTGACCAAGATTTTAGTAATTTTCTGACTATCATTTGTCTCCAGAAGCATCTACAGTCTGCTTAGTGCTGCACTAATGTGAAAGTAGACACTGTATCAACACGGAGGAGTATCCACTGTAAGGCCAAGGGCATATATAACTTTTGTCTGTAAGCTCTCTTTATTCCCAGGAGTCTAGAAACCACATCAGAGCCTTCATTTTCACTTAAATCTTACTCTTCCACAGTGTTACTCGAAGGATCTGGAATTCTGCAAGCCAAAGCATGGAAATAAAGTAGATGTTCGTAACAGACATAATAAACATTAAAACTTTAGTTTTGGGAAGTAGGAGCCCTTGGAAAGATGAGCTTCAAAATAGATCATTAACATGATAAGAAATAATTATTGTCATTAGGCTGCTTAACCCAAGAGAGAGCAACACAGAGAAGCGGTGTTTGCTATGAGGAATTGCATGCAAGCTACCACCCAAGGGCATTAAAAAAGGAAAAGGATTTATAAAGCTATACATCCGGGTGATCACCTGCTGTTGTCTTTTACAGACTTCCATCTGTTCTGGAGATGAGTGTTACATAGCAAACCAGACCTAGCAGAATTTGCAAAATGAGGTGTATCAGACTTTAGATGGCACAAGGAGACAGAATAATGTCATGGGTAGGGCTGTAATGCCATTTTGACTAATATTTTCCTCCCTTGCCAGTTGAGTCCACTCAAGCATGTAGCATGTGGCATAAATAGTTGTTCTCTCTGGTGCGAGTAGTTGAGGATTTTCTATTTTCTAGATATCCAGTTTGCAAAACTGTTGAGTTTTCACTATTTCAGCTCATGGAAACTTCTCAAACAGGATGTACTGTGAAGTAGCCAAGGACAGTGAGAAAGGGCCACAGTGTCCCACGCTGTGCACATGGCTCTGATGGAAACTTCTGACGTGAGCGCTGGTGTTCTCTCTCTTCCTCTCTGCAAACTGGCAGGGAAACGCATCCCCTCACCCATGGGGTTGCTGCGTGGGTTGGTGTTTGTTCTTCCAAAGACCCAGGGTGTTAAAAGAGGTGCAGGGCTCTGAAAGGCACTGATTAGCAGCTGCCTGGCCGTGCGTGTGTGGGCAGCTGGAGCGTGGCCAGCCTGACCGTGGGCGTTGCCGTGGGCACGGCTCCGGTGGTGTGAGCAGAGTGCTGGGAACACCAGGAAGGCATTCAGTGATGGTGGGCACTTCTGGCACGTTCGCTGTCACACAGCCTGCAGGAACTGCTCTGTCGGAGACTTCCAGCTTGGCCAAACTTGCACAGACCATTAGGGGAATAGTAGAAAGCCCATCCTCAATATAAAAATTGCTCAGCCCTTCGCCACAGTTTCTAATCTCAGTTTCAAAGCCAGCGGTAATTTAGGTTTCTGAGAGAAAAGATTGACAGAATACAATATAACAAAACTTGTATTTTTGTACAGCCTTGTCCTTTGGAAGTGTTGGGGTACAATAGCTCTACTTTTTACGTGTGCCAGCAGTACATGCAAACAGAGGCAAGCAGTTTTCACATGGAGCAGCACACAGCATAGACAGCTTCCGTCAACTTTGATCAACTTAAAAGCAAACAAAACAAAGCCTGATGATGAGAACTGGAGGGTGAACAAGAGTTGAAACTGAAATTGTGGTTGAAAGTCCTGAAGTCAAACAGAGCCTCTGGGAGGTGAAAATTCAAGCCGCCTTTAGGTGGCATCAGACCCTCGCGTTTGCTGCCTTTGTTCCCCGCAGTCGCAAAGCACTAACAAAGCGCTTTCAAAGAAGGTATTTTTGGTGGAGATTTTGTGGGCTTTATTCCAGTTCCAGTGCAGAGAGATGAAAGCAGACATCTGGCTGCTGGACTCATTTTCTATATTGATTCATTTCAAAATCCAGCAATGGAGTGGGCTTTGTCAGGGAAGCAAGGCTCCTCCTCTCCCCTCCATCCTTTTGCAACAAGCTAAAAATGTTGGTGAAGTTTTTTTGCACTTTCAAACTCACTCCACAGAGCAGAATAATATCCATATGTTCAATATTTTCTCTCTATCAACCATACCCAAAGGCCAGAGACTTCTCAGTGGTTCTGGATGGTGGGGCAGAAGTCACAGGAGACCCCAGTAGAAGACCACTGGTGCCAAAGGATCCCACACCCTTCTGTCTCACCTGCTTCCATGTCATGAATTCCAGGTGCATTTCCTTTTGCATTTGCAGCGGTAGCTCGATACGACTGCGTGTCTCTGGGCACTGCTGGAGCTTTTGCAAATGTTATTTGCAAATGTTATTTGTAAAAACAAAACTTGTGCCCTGAGTTATCAGGATGGGGAGTAGTTGAACTCTGTAAGGAACAACTGAAATTCTGTGGGGTGGTGACGTGGTCCTGGGCATGGTCCTGACCGCTCCCAGCCCTGGCTGACATTGCCAGCTGGTGCTGGATTTGACCTTCGGCATGTCAGCTGCTGGCTGCTCTCTGACCTCCCAGGCATGGCACTCATCCCTCTCCTCCCAAAGGTACAGAAAGTTCAAACATCGACTGAAGTGAGGTGCTTAACTTAATGGCCTGGCTTTTCTCAAAGGGCTGAACACTTTTCCATGCCAGGGAGAGCTGCAGAAGAGCAAGTTGTGTAGCCCTCGGCTTGATGCCATGAGAGCCAAATAATCCCCGAACAGCAGGGAAAAAAGCAGCCCCCAACATCAGCATTTTGACCAGCTATGCTTGAGGACCTTGCAGGGACTGAGTTTCTCAGTGAACATCCTATCAGCCCAGGCCTTTCCCTCTCCTCTGTGCCCCTACAGGGATGGAAAAGGAAAGGTTGCTGCAGATGGCTGATTTTCTGTGTCCAGGGTGTTGAGAACAACTAACTGACCCTTAATGAACATGCCGTGTTGGGGGTCTCTGAGTGTCAGTGGCAGTATGGGGACCTGCCTCAGCACGTCTCACAAGCTGGCACTTGGCTGATGTGTACCCAGGCAGGTGCTGAGCTGGGGCCTCAGAGGTGCTCCAGAGGACCAAAGCTGCCTCATCTCCTGAGTTGTACCTTTGGTGGACAAGGAGCTACAGAAAACTCTGAACACACTGCAGCAGCTGCACTTTATACACAGTGCTTTGCCCTTCGATGTTGGACACTTTCAGCCCCAATCCTTCTTTAGATGGATGGACAAGACAGAAGCTGGCTATTAAATCCACTCAGCAGAAGGGGAATGTGGGACAGTAACTCCCTTCCCCAAACAGGAACTACCAATTTCTTATTCCAGTGAATATAAGCATACTCCCCTTTCTAGCAGGCAGAGGCACAATGTTTTCAATACTTACTCTTTCCATCTGGCTAGACAGCTCTCTCAAACACCAATACCTATAATTACATATATTATGTATATTTGTATATACATATTGCACATGCTAATTATATCTACAGAGGCATTAAAACATTTACCCTGCTTGACTTCAGTTTTATTTTAAAGTTGTCAACATCCAACCAACATTAGGAATATGCTGTATAAATAATGAGAATTTATTTAGATTTATTCAACAGTGTTTACTACTAATAAATAACCACATCCATTTAAGTCCTGATCTCCTGGCTGGCATGTCACCTACATGTGATCATTCACCTTCAGCTGGAGCAGCTGGTTCTTCCTGGATTTATTTAATGGGGCCAGCTTCACAAATGACCTGGAAGAGGCACATGGGGCAGAATTTTCTCTTCCACTGTCTGTCTAATGGGAGAATATTTGGGCATTGGAGTAGGTTTCTTATAACCAGATGTTTTGGACTGTCTTACTCCATTAGGCTTGATTTCTGCCTTTCCAGTTGCTTTATGGTTCTAGAGATGCCCCAAATGCCTTCTCAGGGTGAAGGCGCTGTGTCAGTGTTACCTGTTCCCTCCTGCCAGCACCAAGATGTCTGGGGTACCAGCTGCTCACTGAGGCTACTGGGCCTCTTTTGGATATCTCAAGAAATAACAGTGTCCTGTCCCTTCATTGAAAATGAGCTTTGTGTAAATGAGAGGTGGCAAGGGAGTTGGGCTTGATGATCCTTGTGGGTCTCTTCCAACTCAGGCTATTCTATAACTCTGATGATTTTCTTACACTGGGAATTTTAGTTTGAAAGCAAAGTACACTTTGCTTTCGCTTTCAGTCTCTTCCTCCAGTTTTACCCTCATGAGTGCTGGTGTGAACACGGTGACGATGTGGCACAGGGAGCAATTTGGCTGGAGAAACCTCTCCCTCTGTGAAAATAATCTCATCTGAGAGGTTATTTTCAGCCTATGGAGGATTCGTGTGAGCTGGTCAAAGACTCCCCTGGGGGCTTCTGGATGGCACCTCCAGCCTCCCTGAACCCCACTTCAGCATGGCACAGCTCACTGAGACTCATTGTGTGCTGCCAATGCCTTTTCAGGTGTCTTTTGTGGAGCCACACTCATTTCATCAACCCATAAGATCAGGATTCAGCATTTGCTCCCAGTGCACACCTGGTGCTGCCCCTAAAGCAGAGGAGGGCTGCTGCCCCCACTTAGTCCTGCTCTCATTTAGATCTTATCAAGGCTGTCAATACCACTTATTTACTAGATACTTAGAAAAAGCACATTTGCTTTGAGAAATCAGTATGGTGAGAAAACCAAAGTGGTGTCTGGGTGAGTGGGAACACAGTGCTGGGCTCCCTCAGCATCTGTACAAGTGCCTTCTGCTCCACACACGACACAGCACCTGGCTCTCCAGAGCCCTGGACATCCCACAGAGGGCACAAAAACAATGCAGGATCCCTGTGCAGTGCCAAGGGCGCCGAGTCCGTGGCAGACATGGGCTCACACAGTGTCATCTCCATGGATCAGTGCATTCAGGGGCTCTTTGCAGCAGCAAGGTCACGAAATGCAGTGGTGTTTTAACACAAAATTGTGATCTTGAGCATTTTTAGTGCTTTGATTTGTTCTTAATGAAATGAAGAGATTCTCTGAGAGGCAGCTCCAAGCACTTCTCCTTCTTGGCTGGGCAGGGAACCGATGTTCCTCACTGAGAGATCTCTGTGCCCAAATAGGGGCTTGAAGGCGAAGCTGCAAATTACCCCTGTGGGATAATACCAGCTTTGGCAGTTTTTGAGAGAGGAAAATTGGTTCTTACCATAAATAAAAAACTTTGAACAGAAGTCTGAGTTCTGCAGTAGAGCTGTCGAGGATGGCACAGATTCGTCCACTCTGCAACTCCCACCTGGGCACCGTCCATGCTGAGCCTCCAGCATGTGTGGTGCAGCCCTGGACACCCCTGGCTGCAGTGGGATGGCTGGAGAAGGGTCAGAGCAGCAGCTGCTCTACCCAGCTCCCATCAGTGTCACCTCTTGGGTGATACAGACTCCAAAGCCAAAGTTAGGCTGCTGTAGGAGCAGTGCTGGGCACACTGCCCTCCTTCCTGAGCTGGTTTGGGGCACAAGCAGGCAGAAGAAGCCAGAACCAACCTGGCTTTAGGCAGGCTCTAAAAGGACAAATTCTTCAAGTCCCTGGGTCAGCAACAAGCTTTTCCCCTGCCAGACAAACCACAAAGGCAACTCTGCCTGCGCCAATGCCTAAGTCTCCGTAGCCCACAAATGTCTTACTATTTGGAAAATTCGGATTAAAAGGGGCATATTCCCATAAGAAGAGAAGGTCTGGCATGAAGGAAGCATTCCCCAGTGTCAGCCCGTGCCCAGCATATGGATTAAATAGCTTTTGCTGCACAAAGCCAGACAGGCTCTTTGAGCAACACAAGTGCACGTGTGCAAGTGCCATTTTTGGCAGCTGCCTCTAATTTGATAGATGCAGTTATGAATTGATTTTAGGATTTTAGAATTTAGACAACACAGTTCCTCCAATCCTAAAGGAATGACAGCCTCTGTTAGCTCCTGTCTTAACTGAAATGCTGTGGCCAGGGGATGGGATGGCTGTTTCCATGCTCCAACTCCAGTGGCAGGAAGGATGCTCCTCCCTGGCAGCCAGTGGCTGTTGGAGAGCCAGGTACAGTGATGCCCAGTGCTGCACTTTGGGCAGCAGGGATAATGTCAAGTTACTGATGGCTCCCTTCATCCCATTACTCCCCTGTTGGTGCAGTGTGTGTTTGCTGTCTCAGTGAGTTACCTTGCCAGTCTCATTCATGCCATGTGCCACTCCAGTTCATCCAGCTGCAGTTGTCAGAGAGAGCGTTTAACGTGGCAAGGGAGAACAGGAGTGTAACTGAGCTTGTTTAAAACATCTAGGCAGAGAGGTGAAGGGCCCCTTGGCTGGAAGCATAGCGAACAGGAGCTGCTCCAACAGCACTGCCAAACCTCTGCCCATTCCTGCCTCCAGCCCAGCACTTGGGAAACAACACCAGGGTGTGATTTGCCACCGGCCGTGGCTCGCCTGTACTGTCTCTGCTGACAAGACAAAAGTCACTAGAAGTGAGGATGTGCAATGGGTTACCAGCAGCTCCCGGGCAGCCGATGAGCAGGAGCGAGGTTTGCTGTTGCATCACCTGCTCCAAAACATACTCAGGGCCACTGCTGCACAGGAACAGGACCTACCCCCAGACCTGCCCACTGATGGGTGCTCCTGACCGCCCCAGGGAGAGACATGCACTGTGGGTGCTGTGCAGACCTTTGCCATTGCCCACGCAGAGACTTTGGTGTGGTGGAGTTTTGGAGGAAACCAGGAAACATCCCATGCCCTGCTGCCAAGGATACAGCTCTGCACAGGCAGTGTAGCCACATTCTGGAGACCCCCTGACCCCCCAGACTGAGCACTTGGCCAGGGCTCTCCAGCCAGCCCAGCCTGCTGTGCTGGGGGCTGACAGACCTGGGCTCCTCTTCCCTCTCTGGGTGAGATAAAAACCACCCTCCCTATTGTTCGCAGCCATCCTCTCAAAGTTTATAAATAAACCCCATTTCCCTGCTGTCTTTGTGCTTTTCCATTTTGACGCACCCTTGATTTCCTCCTGTTCCAGAGGCCTTCAAACAAACAGCCCTTTTTTGTGTTGTTGGTTTGCTTCCTCCCAGGCTGTGTCCGAGCAGGCGCTGGTGGCGGTGCCTGTGCCTGGGCGCACGTCGGGTGCCGGGTGCCAGGATGCCGAGCACCGGGACGGGGTTATCTGACAATTTCCCATAAATTACCCCATGTTGTAGGTGTGGGTGTTAATGTGCAACTTGGTGATGAAGCAGCTGTTTTTATTGCATGTGCAGCATGTTAGCAATGGGAGGAGGATGCTGAGAAGTGCGGGGATGGGATGTGGGAGCCTGGTGCTGTCCCAGACAAGTCTTCCATCTACAGAGTGAGGCAGAGCAGTCAGGCTCCTTCAAATCCAAGCATGAAGTGCATGATCCACAGGATTCACTGCTGCCCAGACAGGATCACCCCTCCACTGTCCTAAAAATACTGGGGTGTTCAAAACAAGGTGATTCCCTAATTAATTTTAATGGTGATACTCGATTTCTAAGCATTTGAAAGCTTACTTCTTGCTGGCAATTTACAGCCCTTTAACAGCGATTCTGGTTAACAGCATCTTTTGGGTAAATATTTAAGGAACACTGAAATCTACCTATGATCTATGTAACTGCCCTTCTCTCTGTATCAATATTGGGGATTGCTCATGTCATACGTGGCTGTATTAGACATGGTCATAAATGCAGGTCTGTGCCCTGGGCCAGCACAACGAAGGGCGTGTTTTGCTTTTTCAGCACTTGCATTGCAAGGGCAGGCTAATTTTTAACTCTCTCCTTCTAGTATTCATAGCATCTCTGAAATCTCTGTCCACTAACCAGAGCCTGGGGTACAAGGAGAGTTGGGGAGGGCCGGGATGCTCTGAGCATCATGATGCTGCAGGGTGAGATGTGGGTGTGAATGAAGCTTTCCCTTTTTGTTCCTTTTTTGACTACTTCTGCTGAAACTAATCTCCTGAGAAACACTGAGGGCTAGCATAGGTGTTATGACAGCCCTTCTGCCTCCTAAGTTAAAAAACCTGTTGAGTTTTTAATATCCAGCTGGGTCATTCCCTAGCAGGAGCAAAGTTGCCATCTCTCCTATATGTGCTCACGCCACTAAGGTTAAAAAATAGCAGAGAGACAAGTCTTAAAATATCTTGATACCTGAAATTCAGGAAGAAGAAAAGAAAAGCCAGGAAAAGGGATGTGCTGAGCTGTAACAACACGTGGGCAGCCCCTATGCTGGCACATGGCAGCCCAACCCTGGTGACGTTGTGGGTACTCATGGTTTCACCCCAGCTCACTGCAGTGCAAGTGGGTGTCTCCAGTTACTTGACATTTCCCTTCCTCCTCCTGAAGGCCGAGACGTCTGTCTCTCCCTATCCCGCCCATGTCTGGAGCCACCAGCTCCAAAGGGGAGCAGAATCAGACGGTGGAGTTTCCCCGCTCCGCTGCCTTTGTGTGCAAACCAGGTTTATCTGTATTGTTTGACCAGCACCAGCAAATTACACCCTGCCTCATGCGTCGTTAGGGAGAGGCAATTAAATACCAACCCAACGAGTATTGCAGCCAGCGTGACTAGGGAGAAACAGCTGCAATCTGCATGGCAGCTGGGAGAGACGGGTGGAAAACATGAACCTTTTTGTTTATGTCTTTGCTCTACCCTCTGCTGTGTCTGGCTGCCCGGCTGGGTGAAACCTGTGTGGGGCAGGGTTTGGCAGGGAATGGGCAGAGATTACTCCTGGATCCAGTGAGTTTTCACTGGTTTGACTTCAGCCCAAGTGGCTGGTGATGCCCATCCTGTGTGGTGCTGGGTCAGGTCACCAGAGGTCACAGGACTTTGCTTTTGCCCTTCAGAGTGTTTCTCCAGCTGCTTTGCAGCCATTGCAGCCCTGTGGGCTGTTCTTGCAGGCACATCCTGTACATCCCTCCAGGATTTAGTGCTCCAGCTCAGTTTCCCATCAAATCAACACTGGTTTTCTATGGCATCTTCTTCAGTGCCCTTGTGCCCAAGCTCCTGACACTGAGCTTGTGTCAGTGCCACCCCACCAGCAGCTCTCTGTGCTGTCCCCAGCTGAGATTTGCTGTCCCCATCCTGCTTCACCTGCTGTGATCAACAGCACATTCACATCTTCATCCCTCAGCCTCCAATGCTGAATCACCCCAAGTGTTTTGTAGACCACGAATCCTGTTGCTAATCCCGCGTACTCTAATGAATCATTTTTTTCTCCCCAGATGCTGTGAGCACTCTAAGGGATGGAGCCATTTTGCAGTGGCCTGGAGTGTTTTCTCAGTGTTATACAAATAAACAGGGGTAGGTTTGAACCAGGATCTCTGGAATCAACTTCCTGCAGATGCTGAGAGAATTTAGAGGGCTACCTTTGCAAACAGCATCTTTAAGAATCACTGAAGTGATGTTCATGGCAAAGTGCTCTGACAGCTGGAGCAGGCAATGAGAAAATCATCACTGGAGTCTTGTCAGAGCCAAGGATTTAAGCTGGCTGTGTGGATCAACTCATCTACCACCAAGTTCAGCCATCTGAAATGTAGAGCAGATAATTTGTGCTGCTCCCTGTCACCAGCTTTCTGAGATCCAACACTCCCACGTTTGTAGAGGGTTTTGTGAGCCCTGAACAAAGGGTGCCCAGGGGGTTCCCAGGAAGGGGAATTCCCACGGCAGGGCAGCACATCAGTGATACGGAACAACTGTGTTCCTGCCAAAGCCATTGCCCACAATCAGCTGCTGATTTAAGCAAGAGTGTTCTGCCAGGTTGGCCCTATCAGGAACACACAGTCACTCTTTCCTGCCCTGCACATTGGTTTGGGGCATTTTATGTGGTTTTACTCTGCAAGCTGTTTGCTCTTTGGGGGATCCTACAGAATCTGGGTCTTGGAGGAAACAACAGTAATGGGCCTGGAGAGGAAGGGCACAGAGTTAAAAGTGCAATGAATGGGTCACACTGATTATTCTCTTTACGACCAGAGATTTTTCCAGGCCAGGCAGTGCAACAGTCAAATCTCTTCTTGATACAGGTATCTGACAGCACTGTGAGAGTTGTCATCAGTGGAACCAGAGCAGGTGAGTATTAGTAAATGAACTGCAAAGTGAGTAACCTACTGGCCAAGGGGAGCAGAAGGGCTGGGGAGGTCACCCCCACTCAGCAGAGCCAGGACCTGCACAAAAGAAGAGTCAGGACCAGCAGCAGTGGGGTTTTGCTGTGACATGATTGCCATAGGATGTGGGAATCCCAGTCCATTGGAAGCCACCCACGTGGGATTGCTGTGGGCAGCAGACCAGGGGCCAGGATGCTGAGACTTGCCCCTGGTGCTGGTGCAGTGACCAACCACAGCCAGGATGAAGACAGAGGATGCCAGGCAGGATCAGCCTGGGAGGATGCACAATCCTTCTCCTTGGTTACGATGAGAGGGGGCAGAGGGAGATGAGGGGGAAGCTGGAGGGAAATACTGGGGAGAGAAAATAGCTTTTAAACCTCAGATAATGTTGGCACATGAACAAATGGGTATTAACTGGTGGGGGCTGCCGGGAGACTGGGAAAATTGTGAAGGGGATTATATGACGGGGCTGCTCAGAATAGTTGGACTAAATGACCCAGCCGATCCCCTCTGGTTTTGCCCTCCCCTTATGGCACCAGGTGCTTGGAGTGGCAGCAGGGCTGGTCTATTTGTATTTGAGTATTAGGATATCAAGCAAGTAAAAATGAGCAAAACTGCATCCAAACACTGCTGTGCTATTTCTGTTCTTGGGATGCACCAGGAAACCCTCCTGCATCAGGTTCTGGGGTCAAAACCTGCCTGCCAGTGGCCTGCAGAGGCATAGTGAGCTGTATTGGAGGGAGATGCTTGTAAGAAATGAAGAAAATTATTAAACAACAGCAATTTCAAGACTCACGAGTTGTCTCTCGATGCGTCATTCCCACACTGAACCAGCAGAGCTGCTGGCTGGTGGCACTGGATGCTCCCAAGGCTCCTCCCAAAGCAGAACTCCTCCTGGGAAGCACTGTCCCCTCCCTTGCCCAGCTGATGTCCATCATTGTGGCACCACAGCCAGGGGCTGCTTTCCCCTGCCTGCTGTGGTATGGCATTAGGGCCAAGAGTAGCATCCTTGTGCCCCCCAGTAGCCTTTGCCCATCAGGTTCCTGTAGTCTTTCCCTGGGCACTGATGCCTTCCCCTGTCTGCAGGTGAGCAGTAACTCCAGGTCTCAACATGACCTCTTTAGTCCATGATATTTTTTCTAAAATTTAATTTTTTTTAATTAAACCTTTATCCAGCCCTTTATTTGGAATAACCAGCATTCTTCCCTTCCTTTGAAGGGAAGAATGTAATTTTTCCCTATTATTTAGTTGCTGCCATTGCTGGAGTCAAATGTCAGCTGTGTCTTGATGGATTTCCCCACCTTAACACCAGCCCCAGCTACTGCAAGCCCAAGTTAGCCATGAAATCCAAGGAAACTAATTTTACTGTGCAAATTTGAGGATCTCCTCTTTGTAGAAACTGTCTGATAAGTCCAAGTAGCAAAAGCTTTGGCAAAGCAGAAATAAGGTATTGCTGAGGGGACAGTCTGGGGAGGCCGAAACTGAGCCCCTGCCCCTCCAAAACACTGGGTATCATTTCGGCTTGCTCCATCTTGGGGAGGGAAATGTCTGGAAGCCTCCCAAGACACTTCTCCTAGTAAATCCGCTGCTTTTATTTTCCTCTAGGCTTTATCTTCTGCAGCCAGTTTGCCAAGACACGAGGCCTGAGGGCGTGAAAGGGAAAAATGAGGCACCTGAGCAGGTACAATTTGTGCACGACCCCAGAGATGCCTGGTTTCATAGCTGTCACCACCTGAGGAAGGCCGTCCTGAGCTAATGCATCAAAACACAGAGGGTCTGGGAGGTTGTGTGCTTTGACATCAGTTAAAAGGCCAGCTGGGTGGAGGGACACATGGCAAAGTGAGAAGAGGCTCAAACTACTGTCCATTGGAAGGTGTAGGATCCTTTCTCTTCTCTTCCCACAGTGCATCCTACTGGGCTTTTCCTAATGGCTCCTCAGCCCCAGCCCAGAAAGCACAAATCCCAGAAAAGTGTTGGATGTCACATTACTGAGTTTAACATAAAAATCCAAAGCTAAAGCATTCAAAATTGCACACTGAGGCTATTACAAGATCCTCCTGCCTAGAGCAATGTCAAATGACCTTCTCTTGATCTGCCAGCCCAGCCCAGACTCAAGGATCAATCTGTGTATTCCTAGGAGTAGTATAAAGTTTTCAGTTGAACAGAGAGAGAACTAGATCCTCCACTTGGCTCTTTTCACCAGGGGACACACTCTTGGACCTTTTGCCACATCCATCCTCCCACCTGCCTCAGCAGATCCCATCCACTCCTTACAGAGCCACCCAGACCCACCAGGAATATTCAGCATGTAATCCACCCACTGAAAGATGTGCCTTTTTTCTGCTGGCACAAGGCAATTTCAGACCATATGTGTGCTTTTCCTTAAGGGTGGGCAAGAAAAATTCTTTATTATTTTTATATCAGAACTGCGTGCAACTACTGTGAAAGGCCAAGTGTGAACAGCAGAGAACTAGTAGGAGCTGAGAAGAGCTCCTGCCAGCTCCCAGCCTCTGAGACAGAAAACCTACTATTACAAAGATGGAGAGTGGGGAGGGTAATTAGGAGGCTGGAAGTTAAAAAAAAGCTGATTGTAAAAGCAGAGATCATAGCTCAGGTTTGCCTGATGAATGCTGAGATCAGGAAATCAGGGAGCAGCACACAGGTAGCTTGTAAGGAGGGATTTCAGAGGAAATTAAGTAGAAGCTTTAGAGGTACTAGCAGGATGAAACTGTAAATAACAGCATCATAAATGGATCTGAGATAAGCAGTATGGCTGGGCAAGGCAGGAGCAGGCGAGAGGGACCACCACCACTATTTGTAGCTTAGTTATTTCTAGCACACACCAAAAGAGAGCATCAAGGACAGATCACAGAGGCGATGCGGCAGCGTGGGCAGCCGGAGACAGCCAGCGAAACCACGGAGTTTCCTGAGCCCCAGCAAAGGATCAGGATTGCTCAAGGGCCCGAGGACCAACCTTATGCATGAGAGCTGCTGGAGCAGGCACTCGAAACCCTGACAAGGGCCTTTCTGCTGGGGCACCTCTAAGTTATCCTGATCTCTTGTTTAATTTAGGGAGCAATTGGAGAAGTGAAAGGCCATTGTAATAATAACTTCATCAGAGGGCTGGATGCAGCCCCCCACTCCAGGTCTGGCCAAGTGAGAGTCAGGCTCTGGCAGGATCCCTAAGGAGACTGAGCCCTTGGCTGCAAACATCTACCAGCCCCACAGAAGGATGTGTGGCCCTGCTGTAAATCACGGTCCCATGTCACGCCTTGGGACAAGGGACAACAATAGCAGGTGGCAGCCGGGGGCCAGGCAGGACAGCCTGGAGCCAGTGCTCCAGGGGAGAGCTACATGTATTAATTATTGACTAGTGAAAGAAGAAATATGAGATTTCACTGACCTCTGTGCATCTCTCTGTGCGGGCTGATTTCTGTACCCCAATTAAATCATGCCTGGGCGAGGAGAGGGGCAATACCTGCCCTCGCCATTGGGCTGGGGCACTTGGCTGACCACAAGGAGTGATGCCAGTAACACTAAAACGAGCAAAATAGAGTCTTTAGGAATCACCCAGGTTCCACCAGAGATCTGCTCCCCCTCCAGGGTACAGCTGTTCCAGACCAGCTCTAGCCCATCGCCACCACAACAACTGTGTCCATTCAAAAAAAAAAAAAAAAAGATATGTGATAGCCTCCAAACAATTTTTCAATGTCTTTATATCATTCTTGTGCAGTGAGAAATGCCTGCCCTTTGCAGACAGACAGCACAACTATCACTTGGAAAATGAGTTAGTCCTTCCAAAAGGGCTGCAGCAGACTTTTAAAGGCAGGTGAAATTTTATAAAAGGATTACATTGGGATTAGCCTGAAAGGAGAGAGAGCAGGTGCTTCCAGGAGCCTTTGCAGACCGAAACCCACAGTTTTCCTGGCCCCCATCCTTTATAACCTTCTCTGAACCCCGCCAGGTCTGTCTAGGGGGTGATTTACACTGATGCTGCCACTGGAACAAACTGAATGGATAACACCTGCGATGTGAGGAAACAGCTGCTGTGTGTGATACCACCAGAACAAGGTCAAAATACACCCACCAAAGGGGACTTACCATTTGTGCTCAGAGCAGTATCTCTGTTTTCCTGTCTTCAGCCCAACATAGGCACCACACACACACGAGATGATTCCCATGGCAGAGGGGAAGGGATGCTCACTCTTTACCCCAGGGTTTTCTCATGGCACCTCACACCATCTGGCAGATTTGCACCTGAACCCACACCTTGCTGTGTTATGCAGCACTGCAAAATAAAGCACTCCAGCAATCTCACCTCTTATCTAGCCCAATCCCCAAATGATGGGGTGGATATTTTCCCCACTTCTACAGGTGTGAATTTGGCAACATCACTGTGGACACCAACCTCCACACCCCTAGGCCATGCTACCCTCACTGTGCCACGCTGTACTGAGGGCAGCCTGCAGCCACAGGCTGCTGATAAAAGGTCCAGGGATCTCCCACGTGGTGAGTGCTGCTTTGGCCACGTGCCTGGAAGCTGAGGCCGTGCTGACGCTGTGGGCGGTGGGGCTGAGCCAGTGGCTCACCCCACCTCACCCCATCTCCCATTTCCATGGGCCCATGGGGCTGCACCCAGATCTTCCACTTTTGTCCAAAAAGCAGCTTTCCCATCGCCTTGCAGAAAAAAAATTGACAGGGAGACTTCAGGATGAGCTCAAAGGCTGAACAAAGTACAAGAGAAGGAAAATGAAGAGAGCATGCCCTTAACTGACTGTATTTAGAAGGCTGCAGTGGATGAGGGTGCTGGACCATGGCTGCTGGATGTGCAGAGCTGGCAACACTGCAAAACTTCTTCCCTTATCACTCCTTCTGTGATGCCTTTCTGATTCTGTGTGCTTTCCACTGTCCACCCTTTTTTTTTTTGTAGCCCACATGCCCTAAAGCCTCCATTCCTCTTGAGCCAGTTGCCTTGAAATGCCTGCCCTTGGACCATTCCCTCAGGAATACTTTTCTCTGTGGAAGTGCCTTTAAAGAGAAATTATCCTGGAACTAAGCTAGAAGGGAAAGGAATCAAAATGATGAGTATTCTGGCTTCAAACCTCGGATGTCACACTGGGAAAAGCAGTACCTGCTATTGATGGCTGAATCAGCACCAATTCATACAAAGCATTCCAAAAATCCCTAGAGAAGTGTTGTGCAGGTTCACAAGGAGGACCAAGAAATGCAGCAGGTAACAAGAGGATGCTGCCATTAGGCACGAGATCCGCAGTATGGACTCTATATGGCCATACATATCCTCATCTTCGGGGAGAAGGAGTGAGATTTTTAAATCATCTGATTTTTAAGCAATCTGATGCTGGCTGCCTCTGCTGCCTTTGGTGTGCTTTCAGTAATGACCTCTTGTACTTCAGGGTGAGGTCATGGAAAGCCTTCTGCCTGATGGTGAACCAGCAGAGAGGTGCCCTCAGTGTCCAGCCAAGCTGCTTGTGCCCAGGTCTCCAGTGGCTGCAACCGGGGCTGATTAGAGCAATCACACCCCCAGCTCAGTCCCTGCACAATTAGACAGCCAGAGGCATTCTGACTGACGTTTTAATGGGAGTGTTTGCCCATGCACGCTTGTAAAGCAGGAATCGTGTCTTATCTCAGCTGGTCAGTGGAGTTAGTAAAAGCCAAGTGCATTTGGAGTCCTTCACTCGCCTGGATGTACCTTATGGCTCAGCCTGGCTCCCACCCCTGGGAGCGCTCTGGTCAGCCCTTGCTTTTCCAGCAGAAATCCTGCTCTTAGGGATGGTCAGTCACCTGCGGGTGCTGAGCACACCTGAGCCTGGCAGCGGTGTTCTGTCCTGCTCCGCTCCCGGCACACCAGGCTCTGCCTTCTTCTCCACTCTTCTTCAGGCCACAACTAAATCTAGATGATGCTTTGTGCCCTCCCCCCTCCATCAGCCCGTTCTGGGCTGCCAAATGCAGTGATGGGACAAGTCGTGGCATTGTTGATGTGGCAGCAGCCATGTGGTGCTGCCGGCACGGAGGAGGTGCCATATGGCCACGGGAGAGGCTGTGTTGAGCCGCACCGCACGGAGAGCTGGCCCAGCCCCGGCATGTGCCGTGGGTAAGGGCATGTGACCGATCAAGTCCTGCAGCCATGCTTCCCAAAAATAGCCTGCTGCCCCCCAGCAGTTGGAAAGCAGGGGTTTCATTGTATGCGCTGCAGTCTGGGGCACCGTCCACTCTCAGATGATTCAGGTCCACATGATGCTGTGGGCTTCAGGTACCAATTAACACTTACTAATACAGCACTTCTGAATGCCACCACGACCTCTCTTGTCTCCTCTCCAGCCAGTTCCGGTCCCTGGGAGGCCGGTGAGCCCGGCGAGACCCACGGAGCCCCACGGCAGCCAAGTGTGAGCAGGTGCCCACGCCCCAGCACATCTCTGGGGCGATGCTTCTCCCCAGCCGCTCCCACAGGGCTCCTCAATGGAACCGGACCAACCCGACCGGCCGGGCAGGAGTGGGGTTTTATGCTGCAAACGTAGCACCGTGTTTCAGGTGTTGCTGTCACGATGGAAGGGGAGCCAGGAGGGTGTTGGAGGTCACTTGCTGCCAGCCTGGTGCTAGTGGAGTCCACTCCCCCTACCCCCTCAAAATTTATGGACCCGAGATTGCAAAGGACTCCTGGAAGTGCCAATCCTTGCCCTTCTCCTCAGTCTGGATCAGGTCCTTTGCTCTCTCCTCCGGGCGCAGCTGCTCTTTCTCACCTCCCTGACTGCAAAACAAGGGAAAAACAAGCTCTAGTGTTCCCGGTCCTGACCCCAAGTCTGCAGGGAGGGACATGGAGGGGGCGAGGGAGGCTGGTGCATCCCTTGCCTGCTCTTCGCCTTCGATTTACTTTGGAAAAAAAATTTATTAATTGCTTTTAGAGTGTGAACCCACAGAGAGCTTCCTGCGGAGGCACTGCTTGATAGAAGAGGAGTAATTTAACATTAAACCGCTGGTGCTTCGTGCCGAGGGGCCCCTTTGGAGTTCGAGGCTGTGCCTGCAGTCCTGGCCCCATCGCCCCCAGGGCTGGGCGCAGCATGGGCTCCTCAGCCCTCCTGTCACGCTGGGTCCCTGATCAGGGACAGACAAGCGGGCAGTGGCGGGAGGTGACATGGGGTGACAAGGGGCAGGGCAGGCCTGGCTGTGCCTCTGTGACCTGGGGTCGGGTGCAGTTGGGCCCCCACCGCTACACTGGCACCGCCAGTGCCACCATCCTCGGGGGCGCGGTGCCACCACCGCCGGCGCCGCAGCCGGCGCCGCTTTCCCAGGGGTCGTTCCCCGCTGCGGAGCTGCAACACATCCCGGGGCTGCTGAGCGGCGACCCGCC